>SKCR01023996.1:0-49109 GCA_019454045.1 Zanthoxylum bungeanum | reverse complement strand
CGTATTTTGAATTCGAGTGCAGCGTCGCAAGTCACATTAAGCGTCAAATCATTCGTCACATCAAGCGTCAAATCAAATGTCACTTTGAGTGATGTGATTGATTGATGTGATTGATTGATTGATTGAAAAGACAACTAGTCACTTTGAGTGATGGTAGTTGTTGGAATAGTTGATGTTGTTTGGTGGGAGACTTTTTACCTTTTATTTTGATTTTTTGAAAAGAAAAATAAATGGTAATTGTTATATATATTTTTGGAAAATATATAAGCAAAAAGTCTTTACACATTTAACTAATATAACACAACTTCTTCTCTCTCAATTCTCTCTCACTCTCACGTTTTCTTCACTGGTTTTGAACCAGAAATGGCGTGACACTAAGGGGAAGCAAGAGTGATTTTCATGGTGAGAAATCAAGTGCTAGCACACTTACGAGTCTTGCGAAGGTGGTAGGGAGGTTCACCCATGAGGCGGGACTCATCCGACGGAGTTTGGAGCTTCGAAATGAGACCCGAATCAGCTCAAACCAGTGAGCAATTCTGCACAGCAGTGGCGCCAAACCAGTGAGCGTTTTTGGCTTGATTCGTCTTCAAATCGTCTCAACCGATCGATGTGAGTATTCCGCAACTTTGTCGATATGTATTCGCAATGTTTTTCATGCTTATAATCGATCCGGGACCTTAATAGAAACCAACAATACTAGATCGAAATACGCAATACTAAGTATACTACGCCTGACATAGATTATCTATTCCTTTAAGAATATTTCTGGAGAATTGGGTAGGCACGGTGTTTTTCTAGAAGCCAACCATGTCTCGTAAATCGGTAAAAATGTAGTACGAGGTACGTACGTGTTCGGATAGTCCGACGACCGGATTTACTGCCAACATATCCAGGGATCTCATGGGTCGCTTCCCGAAGATTCACCGATGACGTATGATTCGAACATAATTAATCTAGGATTAATTACGGAGAGATTTTTTCTGGGATAAAATACTATTTGAAAAAAGAGAGAACGATTAATTTGGAATTAATCGATAAAATAATATATCGATATATTAAACGAAATTAGATTTCGACTCGGAATTAAAATTGGATTTTAATTCAGGCTAACGAATTGATTTAGAATTAATTCGCGAGCGACGTGAATAGTAATTTTACTAGGCATAATTATTTAATTAAATTTGATTTAATTACGTCGCAACGGAAAATTCGTTAATTTGAAATTAACGAACCCGAACGAGGAATGTGTTTGCGGGCCCACTCGGATTTTGAATTAAAGTGGGGCCCACAAGTCACATCGCAAGTCACATCGCCTGTCACTTTAGTGATGGAAGTCATGTCACCTTTTTGTGATTGACAACCAATCACTATTCATGATGGGAGTAGATGGAGGCATTGAATGCCAAATTTTCCCTCCATTTTGCTTTATGCTTTTTGGAAAAGCATATACCAAATGTTGTGAGATTTTTTGGATTAAGTTTTTGGAAAACAAATACAAAAGAAATTAAAAACTCTCTCTCTCTCTCTCTCTTCTTTAGCTCCATTGTCGTGAGCTTCACCATTAGAAGGGAAAATTGTTTTTATTTCTTATCTTGCTAGCACATTCAAGGAATCATATCAAGGTGTTAGGGAAACTAATCCATTGAGCTTGGAATCTCATCACCTAAAGCTTGGAGCTTGGATTCAACAAATTCAAAGAGGAAGCTTGGAAACTTCACAAAGGAAAAGTTTTTGTTATCAACACATCCAACCATCCGATCTTTGTAAGTATGTTTCCGCCATATTTCTTATTGTATTCACATGATTTCATTGCTTATATGATCTTGGGGACATCATAGAAACCCAACATGAAGCCCACTATCAAGAGGTGAAAAAAAAAAAGTTAGAGCTTTTCTCGGGAAAATCCAGTATATCAGTCGATTCATTGCCAAGCTAACAGCAGTATGTGAGCCCATCTTCAAGCTATTGAGGAAGGACCAGGCTGTGGAGTGGAATAGTCAATGTCAATAAGCTTTTGACATAATCAAAGAACGCCCGTCTTGAAACCCTCAAGGTTGGGCAAACCCTTGGTGTTGTATTTGGCCACAGAACTCGAAGCGTTGGGGGCGATGATGGTACATGCAGTGTTACCGATGGGAATAGAGATACAGTCAATGCGAGTACTAACAGAGGCATAATTTCTTGAGCAGGAATGGGCCTCGCAGAGGTTCGAACAACTAGCATTACCGAATGAGAAAATGATAAAGACCTTGCACCACATACAGCTATACCAGAAAAGGTTGGTCAGGGCATTCAACAAGAAGTGTGCCCCACCAAGATCAGAGAAGGTGATCTAGTGCTCAAGAAATCGAGGCCACTAATAATGGACCCAAAGGGAAAGTTCAGGCCCAATTGGGAGGGGTCCTACCTAGTCAAAAAGGTGATGGGGAATGGGGCAGTGAGACTGCCAGATTTGGATGGGAACGAGTTCACCAGGCCCATCAACGTGGACAGGCTGAAACAATACTTTGCATAAAAAAAAGAGGAAAAAAAAAAGCTCGTTGGGTTGAAAATCCGCAAAGGACAGCCCAAGCAAAATATAAAAGCACGATTAAGCAAGAAAAATGGCTAATTGTAAAATCCATGAGGAACAGTTAGCGACAGAGGTACCCTTGCAATGCGGTTTATTTCCTACACATGTACTAAGAAGTAATGAAAATGCCTTTATTGAAACAAATGTTCAAGATGTTCATAGATTGCATGAATCCCAGCTAACCAGAAAGATTAGAGTCAAGTAATTACAAATCGTGTCTTTTATTTCTTAGATGCTGGACCAAGGTCAGAAGGTCTAGGAGAAGGACTCTGAGAATGGAGAGAAATATAGAAAAATCGGGAATGAGGACGACGAACTCCAGGAATGGAGAGGAACTCTGTGAATAGAGAACGACCTCATGAATGAGGACGAACGAAGAGCCTCGAGTATGAGGACATATCAGATCGGAAAAAAAAAATTAGCTCGCTGAGTTGAAAACCCGAAAAGGCGTCTCAGGCAAGATATAGAGAAATCCGCTAAGTTGAAAATCCGAAAGGACAGCTTAGGCAAAAGATAGGACGAACCTGCGGGATATTGAGCCATGAGACCAAAGAGAACTAAGCAATCACCAGAGGAAAATCGGCAGAAGGAAACTGTAAGCAGGCCCTAGGGGGCGACCAAAGACTTCTATAGGCAAAAGGCACCAAAGAGCACAAGGAAGGCCTAACCAAGGATGACATCAAAGAAACCCATCGGAATAAGGAATGCATCCATGCATACACGTATGCACGTAGCATACACAATCTTTGTTTTGTATTCGCAGGCTTTGAAGAAAAAGAAAAAAACGGCGAGGACAAGCAACTCCAGGAATAGAGAGGAGCCTCGAGAATGAGGACGGGTCAGGGGTCAGAGTAACTCACCACCAGCAATTCAACAGTTCAGGAAGGAATCATAGGGTCGAGGCCCACATTATCAACAGTTCGGGAATGAATCCCAGAGATCGAAGCATCTCACACTAGAAACGATTCGGGAATGAACCATTTCAAACTTGGAATGGATTCGGGAATGAATCCCAGAGATCGAAGCATCTCACACTAGGAACGGTTCGGGAATGAACCATCTCACACTTAGAATGGATTCAGGAATGAATCCCAGAGATCGAAACATCTCACACTAGGAACGGTTCGGGAATGAACCATCTCACACTTGGAATGGATTCGAAAATTAATCCCAGAGGTCGAAGCGCCTCAAAGATCGAAGCATCTCATACTAGGAATAGTTCGGGAATGAACCATCTCATACCCAGCACGGTTCGGGAATGAAACCCAGAGGTCGAAGCACCTCGCCATCAACTCAACTCAGTTCGGGAACAAATGCCAAAGATCAAAGCATCTCACACTCGGTGTTTCAGGAATAAAACTCAGAGGTTGAAACACCTCTCCATCAACTCAACTCAGTTCAGGAACAGATCCCAGAGATCGAAGCATTTCACACTCGGTGGTTCGAAAACAAATCCCAGGGGTCGAAGCACCTCGCCATCAACTCAACTTAGTTCGGGAACAAATCCCAGAGATCGAAGCATCTCACACTCGGTGTTTCGGGAATAAAACCCAAAGCTCGAAGCACCTCGCCATCAACTCAACTCAGTTCGAGAACAAATCCTAGAGATCGAAGCATCTCACACTCGGTGGTTCGGGAACAAAACCCAGAGGTCGAAACACCTCACCATCAACTCAACTCAGTTCGGGAAAAAATCTCAGAGATCAAAGCGTCTCACACTCGGTGGTTCAGGAACAAAACCCAAAGGTTAAAACACCTCCCCATCAACTCAACTCAGTTCGGGAACAAATTTCAGAGATCGAAACATCTCACACTCGGTGGTTCGGGAACAAAACCCAAAGGTCGAAGCACTTCGCCATCAACTCAACTCAGTTCGGGAATAAATCCCAGAGATCGAAGCATCTCACACTCGATGGTTCGGGAACAAAGCCCAGGGGTCGAAGCACCTCGCCATCAACTAAATTCAGTTCGAGAACAAATCCCAGAGATCTAAGCGTCTCACACTCGGTGGTTCGGGAACAAAGCCCAGGGTTCGAAGCACATTCCATTAACTCAACTCTGTTCGGGAAAAAATCCCAGAGATCGAAGCATCTCACACTCGGTGGTTCGGGAACAAAACCCAGAGGTCGAAGCACCTCACCATCAACTCAACTCAGTTCGGGAACAAATCCTAGAGATCGAAGCATCTCACACTCGGTGGTTCGGAAACAAAACCCAGAGGTCGAAGTACCTCGCCATCAACTCAACTCAGTTCGGGAACAAATCCTAGAGATCAAAGCGTCTCACACTCGGTGGTTCAGGAAAAAAACCTAGAGGTCGAAGTACCTCGCCATCAACTCAAATTAGTTCGGGAACAAATCCCGGAGGTCGAAGCATCTCACAAAAGCAGTGAAATAACAGGTAAGTCCAGCAACGGCCGACAAACCAGGTAAGTAAAAATGCATGCATGACTTTGATAGGGTTGTCACTGTCACACACTGCACAAGCCTCATCAAAGTGGGGGCAACCGTAGGCACTGTATTTTTGCATAAGCCCAATTTTGAGCCTCGTATGGAGGCATTACCTGAAAAGTTGCGGAAGTTGCGGAAGTTGTGGGAAAGGAACTCCGGAAGGAAAGAAAACCTCCAAAATTAGCACCTCATCAGATTCGGACTCACTAGCCAGCCTCAGATTCGCTTAGTCAGTTTCTGTTTCAAACCTTAGCCTCGGACAAGCCCCAAACACCCACACAATTGGCCCATGAACCTATTCAACCCATCCACATGGCAATAGGCCCATAAACCTCCCATGCAAGCCCAAAGCTTCCCAAATAGACAAAATCCAATGCAATTCACATGTCAAAATTCTCTCTTCAACACTTTCCAATTTAGTGAGATTTTTGGGATCTCATCCAATTTAACAAGATTTGGGATATTCTCATCACCAAATATATGAGATTGTATCCCAAAATAATATATTCCCCAAATCAATATGATTTATTTTCCTATTTGGAGATCCCTTCAAGACATTATAAATTAGGGATACTTTTCTTCATCAAATGAGGTTCACACGGCAATCATCACACACAAAAAAACCTACTTCTTCTTCTTATTCTTTGACGTAAAACAACAAGAAAAAAAACTAAGGAGACCGAAACAACACACACAAAATACCTCATCACCGAAAAACAACCAAACACAAACCACCAAAAATCGTGAAAGGGAAGCAACCAAACACAAACCACCAAAAACCGTGAAAGGGAAGCCAGCAAACAACGCAAAAACAACCACCAAAAACAGCCAACAAACAACAAAGCCGAAACCAACAAAAAAACCTAGCCATCACCGAAAACAGAAGACACCAAACAACCATAAAAATCGCAAGCCAGAACCACCAGAACACCGAAACAGAATAACCAAAAACAATCAATCAAAACAACCACAAAAACCGTGAAACAAGCAGCCCCAAAACCGTGAAACAACAGCCCAAAAATAGAAAAACAACAGCCCAAAAACAACCAAACAGCGAACCAGAAAATAACCAAAATAGTGAACCAGAAAACAACCAAAATAGCGAACCAGAAAACAACCAAACAGCGAATCAGAAAACAACCAAACAGCGAACCAAAAAATAACCAAAATAGCAACCACTGAATAGTAAAATAGAAACCAGAAAATAGTAAACAACAAGCAGAAACAGCGAATCAGCAGCCAGAAACAGCGAACCAGCAATCCTTCCGGCGACGGCCTAACGCACTTCCGAGAAAGCAACTTAAAAGGTAAGACCTAAGGGCACTCTTACTACCTTTATTCTTATAGTTCTGGACATTGCGTGCCTAGCTGGACATAAAATATGTCCAGCCGGGTATGCGAAGTCCTACATCAAAGACGGCCAAATTTCTGGTCACAATTTTCTCTTTCTTTAGCATCTTGTTATTTATCATTTTATATATCGTTATTTTATTATTCGCTTTATTTCGTTATTTATCTTTCTTATTTATTTTTTCACTTTTATCGTTGTTTTATTATTTCACCTTTATTTTTTTTTGTCTATTTATCGTATTTTATTATTTCACGTCTATTCTTTATGTCCGTTTATATTGCATTGATGGTTATTTATGTTATTATCCCTTGTGGTATATCGGATGGAAACCCAGACGTAAATTCCGTAGCCGAATCCGAATGGACGGTAGTGTGGTTTGCACTTGGGATACAACTCCACGTACCACTCGGGAAATACTTGTACATGCGTGATTAACCCCCCTTTTTGTTTTCTATTTATTTATCGATGTTTTTACCGCTTATCTTTGTTTATTATAGTTTTCATTACCGCATCTTGTACTTCTTAATTTAATATGCTTTTTGGAACTACATTATTATGATTATTATTTTGTTTAGGTATGTTATTGCATCTTTATTCGCTTTATGTATGATTTGCATTAAGACTTGGCTATACCATTGTGTGAACTCGTCCATTATACTGGCATAAGTAAGGGACCATTCTGAACCCAACATTTTGAGGTCTTCCCTTGCGAGGGGTGAGTGCGGCCTTAAATCTTTTCCCAGTTCACGCTGGGTGGCGACTCCTTTATTCTCGGTTTAGTCCTTTGCGGGCTACTCCGTACTATCTACGGGCTGCGAGCCCAATAGTTTCGTGGTCGCCGAGCAGCATAGGCATAGCGGTAAACTCTGCTTCGCTCATGCACTCTCCTTTTATTATATCATATGGATAGAATTAAACTTCTAATTTAATGCATGCATAATTTATCTATATTTTCTGACTTAATTTCTAGTCGCAGGTTCCTAAAATATGTTCTAGATTAGTGTAGGCTAGGATATAATTTAGCTTAGTTTAAACCCTACAGAAATATTGTTCTGATTCTCTTAGAGAATTAAGATGGTTAGTGACTTGGTTGCTAAGTCACAATCGATAATCTAAATAAATAGTTGATTTTGGGACATAATCTTATTGAGAGATTAGTTTCTTGTGCAATAAAGATTGACATGAATTGGTTTATGTTTCGAGATCATTGACAGGCATTAAGAAAACCCCATTAGGTATTTGTTTTTCCGAAAATGACGTTTCTTGACTTTGATGACTTTTAGAGGTCACGTGTCTAACACTGTTTGTTTGTCAATCATTTACAACTATTGTGAATGTTTGAAGGTAAATTAGAAAGGTAAAGAAAATGAGTTGTATGCAAAGAATATTGATTTTCTTATCAGGATAGCTATAAGTATTAGATACTGAATCTTTTGTCTAATTATTAAAATATTGTTGAATGACCATTTTGATATATGATATCAGGATTTATAATACAAACGTTATCCTCTTCTGCTAGTCAGAAAAGGTTATCGTGTACATATTTAGAATAGTTCCTTATATCTACGCAATAGTGATAATATTTTGGTTAGTTATTACATATTTGATACAACTAGAAGTGTCATTGATTTTGAGATAAACATTAAGAAAATATTTGGTAATTTAAATAATTAAGAATAATAGTTTATGGGATTCTATCACTTAAGCATTAGATGCTTACCCCATATGGTAAAAGATGGTTTGATACGAGATCATACTATATCCTTATCCATTTAATGTATATTGTATTCATAGATAGTGACTAAATCTCATTTAACCGAAGATCATCATTGAACCACAAATTTATTAAACTAATACATTGGATGTAAGTAGTTTAATGAATCAAATTATTTTAGATAGTTTTCTTTACTTCATAACTTAGTCCATGGATTGTCATGATTTATTTATGTGTCTCTGAAGAAACACAAATTGAATACCTTAAGGAATTCGTGGAACTCTCAATCTGTTTTGATGAAACAAAGATTGAATACTTCGACTGGTTCAAATAGATTCAATCTGAAGTTTGAAAACTTACCATAAATTCATCACAAGTCTTTGACATGGTCAAAAATATTTGATACAATCAAATGGATAAATTTATGGGCAATTATGTGTTGGTTAGTAAAATCCATTGAAACCAGTATATGTCGTATATCGAGCTTTGATCATATGATTTATCCCAATGAACTTTGAGTCTTAGAAGACTTGTATAGACATGTAGGTGTTTATTTGATGAATATTGAACGACTTAACATAAGTATTCCTAATATATTCCACATCAACATCAATAGGAATCTTCTCGAGTCGAGTAGTATATTTAGTCATTTGACTTGAGATACCACTATGGATGTTAGTGTGATCCTCCACACTTTGACAACGGTCACATCACCGGTCAATCTAGACCAGATCTATGCCTATTCGTTGGATGTGGACACATGCTCATGATATCATGTGATGTATCCAGAGAGGATCCATTAGTCCCGTGTGGGATTTAGGCATCCGGTTCTTGATCTTTAAATCCCTGACCAAAGTATAATTTGGAAACAATTTCTAAATGTTGATTGAGAGATCATGAATATGTCATGACACACATATATGAATTGTACACTTTAGAAATTCGACATTCTCATCTATGTTTCCGGTACAATTGGATAGCCTATGACGGACTAACTATATGATAGAACTCAACTTGTATTGTTTAGCGCGGTTATCTGTGGTCGACATAATTTATATGTGGGTGAATTATGGATACAGATTGTGTTATGTGACAGATATACTTGAACTTATGGAGTCGCACTAATAAAGTATATTCGTTGAGTACTATGGAAATTAATCATGAATAAAATAGATTATTTATAACTTTACACATGTTAGTGTATTTTTATATTTAATGTGTGTATATGTATGTATGTATGTATGTGTATATATATATATGATATATAATTTGACTAGATACACATTACGTCCAATTGAATTTTGACACATGTTAAATAAATAATTATTTAATTAATTAAATTATTATTTATTATAGAATATTCTTGGAATATTCTTTAATTAATTAATTAAAGCTTATTAGATAATCTTTATGTCTTGACAAAGTTATCACCATATATTTGGCTTAAATTTATCCAAGTGTTAATTTTATCAAAATGATCAAAATACCCCTCCCTATTTAAATTGAGATTTTCTGCCATATAGGTATTTGAATGACTTGCAAAATTTTCTATGATTTTGTTCTAGAGAAAGCGAGCAAAATTGGGATTTTATTGGGGGTATGATCAATTCACCAAAATTAAATAGTGTGGAAGAACAAATGAAAGCAACCAAAGTTTAAATTGGAGAAATTAAGATAATTTCTAATTTATTTGGTTGAAATTTATTTCTTTATGTTTTCAATTGATTGTAATTAATATAATTAGGGTTCTTCCATGTTTTTTGTGTTAATTGATGCTTAGAAACTCTAATAAGAAACCCTTTGAAGCATGTGTAAAATTAATTTGGTTAATTAGTCTAATTAGGCCTAATTAGAGTGTTGGACACCAAATTACCATTCTAGAGTTTCTTGAGCCACTCATTGGTGACCTAAAATTGTTCTTGAGTTGCTTTACATAGGTTGACTCTTAATTGTTAATTAATGATTTGAATTTGCATGATTTGGAATTAGTTAGGTGATTAAATTGATTCATTATATAATTAATTTAATTATGACTTAATTTTTGAAAATGAGATGTTGTAAATGAAATTGGATGTGCAATAATGCATAGGAAAAATTCCCAGAATTTTCGTTTTGGGAATTTTCCATAAATATCGCATTAGGGTTAAAATTATAATTTACTGAGATTACGATTATTTGGCCATTGCTAAAAAATTTTAACTATTGTACCAATGCTTAAAATGTGTAGAAAAATTTTCGAAATTTTCAAAATCGTTCCGAAAGTATTTTTGAAATTTTCGATAGAAAACTACTCTAAGGGAAAAATGGTCATTTGCTAAAATTAAAGTGATCAGCAACTGCTACAGTAATTGAATCATTGTAGCAATGGACTGGTCCGGTTCCATGACTAAATTTATTGTTTGGTTATCTCGGTCACCCTATTCAGTCAACCAATAAATCGGCTAATGTGTAATCGAGGAAAGTGTTTTCGAAAATTTTGTCCTGAGTCTTTATGTATAATCACTCCTAATATTGATATTAATGAGTGATTAGGACGAAATACAGATAAATTATAGGTATATGTTATCAGTCAATTTATTGGGATTAAAAATATTTTAAAGTCGATTTCGCCTGCCGACACACTTCTGCTGCCTCTGCCTGAACATGTTATTATGAATTTGATTAATCTTCTTATACGAATTGTTCGTAATTGTGTAAATGGTTTACACAACAAAAGTAAGGTGAGCTAATAAAGGTTTGACATTTATTGTTTGATAGTGAGAGAGGTTATACTCGAGAATCTATTGTAGATTCTAATGAGACTTATCTCTAGTTTTTTCTAATAGAACAATCATGATCTGTTGATTAATGCTTATACTAGACTGTGCATTTTGGCTAAGATTTAAAAATGGCATTCCTAAATGGTTTCTTCGATGAAGATATCCATATGGATTTCTTTATTGAAGAGTTCCATTATGGAATGGAATTGGAGTTTGTATTATGCTAAGATCACAGTTTGATCTGTTAACTTATGGAGCTGATTTGAAGACTTGAATGAGCTTTCCGAAAATGTAAGTTCTCTAATTTTGATATGTAATCAGATTGTCTGATTCTATAAAAATTTAGAGAATACATGTGTGAGTAGGATCAGTGGGAACTTATTGTGTTCTCTCTAGTGTTATATCTTGGTGGCATAATCATTATTAAAGTAATAATGATATGTTTTTCAGGTAAATTATTTACATGTAACATTTATCTTCCTCCATAATAATAGCAGTGAGAGTAGTCTCTTCTATATTTGATATATAGTTTTATATACGATATAAACCTGAGAGACCTGTGTGATACTCTAAATAATCGTACATCATATGTGATCTGACAAAATACACAATTACGCTGTCTGTGTGACAAAAAATATAAATGTTAGACAGTTAGTATATCTTTTATATAAATAGTGTTCGTCTTTAGTGGAGGATGTTTTTCCTCAGTCGAAAGAGAAATTGATTGGAATGTCTAATAAGTTTCTTATGCATCATAGGATGATGGCATAATAAATACTATATTATGTACGATTATAAATATCAATTTAGACTTAATGATTACAAGATATTTTTATATGTTATAGACCATATGATGGTTATGAAATTTATCATGGGACATTTTTGAGATATTAGGATAAATTCCAGATTCATAGAGATTGTAACTTGCAAGCACTAGGGTCATTGAGATCGGACTTTGAATATAATAATGACTATAGAGTATCTACATTTTAAGAGTTAAAAAAGAGGTAATGGGAGTGTCACTATTGATTTTTCTTTGAGTAGAATTAGTTGCAATTTAAAAGTGTCCATTGGAAGTTACAAATTGACTCTAGAGATTAAAAGTGTTAGTCAAAAGGTTGTGTTTGAGGTTGTCCTTAGTATTGGGGATTTAATCCTTGATACTTGGACAACCTAGTAGCTTTAGCACGATGTTAATGGTGGCATCTGAGGACTTAATATGGAACTTCGGTTCTTCATGGTTTATTGATGTTGACCAATGGAGACATCTGAATTTTTTTGAAAAACTTAGCAATTTATAGTGGACCTACTTGCTGTCACTTATCTCTTAAGTGCTGATGAACTTTTGAGGTCTATGTGTATATGATGCACATATGTGTATATAAGAAGCTTCACCCAGGTCCTTCATGGAGAAATTCTTACCGAGGTAAGATTTGACGCCATACATCATCACGATATCATTCCCAATGATCAGGATGTCGTCAACATTATATTCAATGGACTTCTTAAGAAAACCATACAATTTGATTATCTCATCGAATCGAAGATTCCAACTTTGTGAAGCCTGTTTAAGTCCATAAATGGACTTCTTAAGCTTACATACCATGCCCGAGTTCTTGCTGGATGTAAAACCATCTAGCTGTTCCATATAGATTTCTTCATCAAGAAATCCATTTAGAAAAGCCGTTTTGACATCCATTTGCCAAATCTCGTAATCATGGTAAGTGGCAATAGACAATAAAATCCTTATAGACTTTAGCATCACAACTGGCGAAAAAGTTTCATCGTATTCGATACCAGATCATTGCCTGTAACCTTTAGCTACCAGTCGGCCATTAAAGGTTTCAACCTTTCTGTTAGGCCCGTTCTTCTTTTTGTAAACCCATTTACAACCGATAGGAACAATTCCTTCAGATAGTGGAACCAACTCCCAAACTTGATTCTCATGCATTGAGTCTAACTCGGATTTCATGGCATATTGCCACTTCACGGAGTCGATGTCCAACATCGATTCTCTATAGGTAAAAAGGTCAGTTTCTTCAACTAAGAGAATATCGAGACTCTTTTCTTGTATCAAATACAAGTGTTCATGAGGTCTAGATATCCTTTGTGACCTACGAAGTGTGTGTGTTGAAGGTTCTTCATTTATTTGAACTTCAATTTCCTCTATTGGTTCGTTGGTCTCAGGTTGTACTTCATCAAGTTCAACTTGTCTATGATTTCCTCCTTTAGTAAAAAATTCTACTTCTAGAAATTTTTCGAAGTGAGCTACGAACATATTTCAATGCTCGCTATCATATAACAAATATCCTTTAGTATTTGAAGGATATCCGAAAAACCTAAACTTTTGTCCTCGAGGCAAAAGCTTATTCTGCTGAGCCACCCTGACGTATGCAGGACAACCCCAAACCTTAATATAATTAAGATTCGATTTCCTACCAGTCCATAGCTTATACGAAGTCGTAGGAACAACTTTAAAAGGAATCTTATTCAAAAGATGTGCGGTAGTTAAAAAAGCATAACCCCATAAGAAATTGGGTAAATTTGTAAAACTCAACATAGATCAAACAATATCCAATAATATTTGATTTCTCCTCTCTGACACTCCATTATGTTGTGGAGTACCAAGAGGAGTATATTGTGTTGGATAATTATGACCCATAGTATCACTATTTGTAATAAACAATGTGTTTTTGTACAAATTAACTATGTGACAAAAGGAAATTGCTATTTTATCATTATTGTAATTGGATTACTTGGAAATATTTATTATGATAAAAGTCCATATGGTTAAATCAGATTAATAAGATATGAGACAGTATTAATCCACGAACGATTTAATCATTAAATATCTCTAGTCATAGTATTATCGAGACTGGACATCGATAATGCGGAATAGACTAGTATCACACTTGTTCGCGTTATGGAAGCTTAACGACATAGTTCTCATATGTTTAAGTATTGGATACTTATGCAAGTGTGATAAGAGTTTCTGTTAGCCGTTGGACCAGGAATAGTTTGCTCTGGATAGACCACTCAGAATCCCATTGGTAGTATGACTATGTGTCTATGGGAGTCCGAATCAGGGTAGGTGTATGTGATCTTTAACCTGAGACTTACGTCGCTAGTACTTGCGACAATGAGTTTGCTTTGGTATCGATCGTCCGGAGCTTTAACAGGTTATATGTACGCATGTATTGGGTTTACTGAGAATCGTAGTGTAT
This sequence comes from Zanthoxylum bungeanum, assembly GCA_019454045.1. Taxonomy (NCBI): domain Eukaryota; kingdom Viridiplantae; phylum Streptophyta; class Magnoliopsida; order Sapindales; family Rutaceae; genus Zanthoxylum; species Zanthoxylum bungeanum. Next base: position 35,039 of record SKCR01023996.1, on the reverse strand, counting down.
TGGATGTGATGTCAAGAAGGGAGTATCACTTCAGTCATATGGAGATGATGGTCACACAGGATACGGTACTGGTACTCTTAAATGCTGCAGCTATCGAGATAATATGACTAGGTCATGATTATCTGATTATAGAGACTAGTTACTCATGATCTGATATATGCTTCGTACGGGGCAAACACAGAGCCAACCCTAGGCCTAGCATGTGACATCCGATACTGGATCATATTACACAATACTTTGTATACTACGCCTGATACAGATTATATATTCTCATTGAATATTTCTGGAGAATTGGGTAGGCACGGTGTTTTGTTAGAAGCCAACCATGTCTTGTAAATCAGTCAGAATGTGGTACGGGGTACGCACGTGTTCGGATAGTTCGATGACCGTATTTACTGCCAACATATCCGGGAATCTCTTGAGTCGCTTCCCAAAGATTCACCAATGATATTTGACTCGACTAGAATTAATCTGGGATTAATTATGAGAGAGAAAATTAATCTGGGATTAATTGCGGCAAGAATTTATCTGGGATTAAATTCGTCTATAAGAGAGAACGCGATTAATTTAGAATTAATTAATAAAATATTATATTGGATATATTAATTGAAATCGGATTTCAATGCGGAATTAAAATTGGATTTTAATTTGGGCGAACGAATTAATTCGTAAGCGACTATCGTAATAATTTTTCTAGGCATTATTATTTAATTAAATTGGATTTAATTACGTCGCGATGGAAAATTCGTTTAATCGGATTAAACGAACCCGGGCCCAAAGTGTGTTGTGTAAGCCAACTTAAATTTGGAATATAAAAGTGGTGGGACCCACTTTACTTACATCAATTGTCACACACTTGATGGAAGTTGTTGGCTATTATAAATGTGGCATTTTATTACACAAACAAGTCAACTTTGGAAGTTACTATTCATCTCTCTTCTCTCCCTCTCCATTGCCGATTTCTTGCTTCTCTCAAAGGGAAAATTTGGTTTCAATTGTTCCATTAAAGCTAGCACTTTAGGAGTCTTGTGAGGTGATAGAGAAACTCACCCAAGAGTTTAGAACTCAACACAAAACTTGGAGCTTCTACATTCAAAGAGAAATTTAGAATTTTCCAACCAATCAATGTAAGTATTCCGCAACTTATCATGATTTATTCACACTTTAATCAAGTTTAGAGATCCTTGGCATGTCTTAGAGACACTAACAATGGTATCAGAGCCCATCTAAACTTGATTTGATTTCTAGGGTTTATGGACTTTAATTTGGGGATTTTGTTTTGCAGCATTTATATTTCTAAATTGATTGTTTGGTTAATGTTGGATGATGGTAACTTGGAGTTATGCATGATTGGATTGTGAAAAATTGATTAGATTAATTTTTTTCCCCAAAATCATATGTTGGCCGAATGTACCCTAGGAATCACTCATGGTGATTTTTGGAAATTTGACAATTAGATGTGTTGTAAGTATGAAATGAATGTTAATTGTTGATTCAATTGGATTGAAATCAAAATTGAATGTTATTTTCATGCAATTGCCGTGAGTATTAAGCATGTTGGATGAATTGATTTTGCTTCAATTTGTGTTGGACATGAATTGGAAAGTAAAGCATGATTAATTAGATTAATTAATGTTTTGGAAATATTAGATCAATTAATTAATTGTGTTAATTACACTTTAATTGAATTAATGTGATTTTGGAATATTATGTTAATTTAATTTATTGTATTTGGGCTAATGGGCTTGGTTGGGCCATTATGGTTTTGGACAATTGGGTTGGATCCAATTGGGCCTAAATACCATTTCCATAAAGTCCAAATATGACTAATAGGCCTTTTATAATTTAATTGGACCTAATGGGCCAAAATTGATTTTTGGCATGGGGTGATTCCTAAATGTGCCTTGGCATTTTGGGTTTGATCCATAATGGACAAAGTCCATGCCTAAAGAATCAATTGAAAGCCCATTGGACTGTACTTGAATTGGCATTGGATGCTAATTGGGCCTTTGAGACCCATTTGGATTGGATTTGAAATCCAAGTCTAAAAGGCATTATTATAAGTGTAATTATTTAATTTGGAATTAAATTTGAATTAGTATTGGATACAATTTAAATTGGATTTAAAATTATAGTTCGATAAAATTCAAGAATACTTACTTTGAGTATTTATTCTAAAACGATTTGGACTCGCGCACATCAAATCGTTGTATGAACATTGGATGGTCATTAATCGAAGATTAATTAATTGGATTAGATTGATTGAAAATATGCTTTGTGTGAATACTTGGATGTATTTGTATGAATAATGTATATCAGATGGATATTAGTTGGGTGGGGGCAATTTTAGAAATTATTGTAAATATAGTATTTATTTAAATTGGACCTGCGTGTCCAACCTATCACCTCATATTCTCTTTGTATTTCGCTTCTCACCAATTCCCCTCAATGTAAATGAGGTTTCTTATTGTATTATTTGATTGGGTAGAAAAATGTAAAGTACTAGCAGGAGAGAGAAAGAGAGATTTGTTCTATGAATAATTTGTTTAAATATCCATCTGCATATCATTATTAATTTTATCGCGCCTTATTATGCTTTTAGAATGCATGTTTAAGGGTGCATGATGAGACCTAATTAAAGATAATAAATTGATTGCCAATTTACGAAAAACCCTCAATTATATATTAAGTGTTTTCCTTCCATTGAGTGGTTCTTTCTCAAGATCCAAGATTGGCTTTGATTTGTTGGCCAAAGTCAAGATCATTGTCCATCGAGGATGTGTTTGAACCACGAAAGCTTTGTTATACATCGCATGTCTTGGGCAGTTGTGACTTGTTGGCCAAAGTCAAGGTCACTTATGTACATCGACGTGGATTACGAAGCTTTCCCACTGTCAATGGGTCGCGCTTAACTGGAATCATTAAGCTTGTTGAGCCAACGCCAAGGCTTAGTTGATTCAGAGGAAAAGGTTAGGAAATATATTGGATATATGTTTTGGACTTGGAGGTCCACCTACCGGATCTAGGAATTGGATGGGATCCAATTGATCTTAGAGATCTACCTAGTTAAGTTTCATACAGCTTGTTGGCCAAAGTCAAGGTTGTGTGTTATTTAATGGGATCCTAGCCCACTAGGAAACTGGGTTTCCCGAGTACTCAACAGAGGGTTAAAGGCTTGCCGAAAAATAGTGGGAGGCCAGTATGAAATTTTCAATTTCGTTTAATACTAGCTAATACGCGTTTTTTTATTATTATATCTCGTTATATATATATTGGTTGGACTAATATCTTTTATTGCTTTCTTTGAACAGTTAGACTGTACAAGACACTACTCCATTTGTAGTTGGTTATATAGTTGGACTATAGTAACCATTGCATTTTGAGTGTACCCGAAATTGTTGATTGGATAGTTGGACTATAACAATCAAAATGGCTGGAAAGATTAGCGTTAGAGATATAATCATGGGCGAGAATGTCTTCAATGGCTCCAATTTTCCAGATTGGGAGATGAATCTCAAGATAGTCCTGGGAGCTGAGAAGTTACTCTATGTTATAGAGAGACCTCTCGGGCCTAAGCCCAGACTTGAGCGACCAGTTGATCATGAGCTTTGGAAGACTCATCGAGATGATAACTTTACCGTTCAATCCGTCATGCTTACTGTAATGACTCCTCAATTTCATCGTCAGAATAAAGGATTGGATCCTTATAACATAATGTTGAAATTGAAGGACCTTCAAAGATCTAACCTTAGATCTCAGAAGTACGAATTGTAAAAGAAGCTCTTTCACTCGCGTATGTCAGAGGGTACATCTGTCGACCACTACGTGTCGCAGATGATTGCTAACATCAAACAACTAGGTCAGCTGTGTATTACCTTTAAGGCCGAGACTTCTATAGATTTGATCTTACAGTCTATGCCCGATTGTTGGGGCGGGTTCATCATGAACTATAATATGATGAATGAAGAGAAGACTCTTGGAGAGTTGATGGAAATGCTGATAGAGGCAGAGCCAGAGCTTCAAAAGGCAAGAAGCGCGGGGCGCATCTTACTTCGACATCCAAGAAGGCCAAGGCTTGGACGAAGGCTTCTAGGGGTGTGAATAAGAAAAAGAAGAAGGGCAAGGCTAAATCATCACAGTCTTCTAGGAAGACGAATGACATATCCCAAGACGTCTGCCTACATTGTGCAAATGGGGTCACTGGAAACGTGACTGCCATAAGTACCAGGCGGACTTGAAGGAAGCGAGGGCGGGCAAGGCTCCGGCTTCAGGTATGTTATTATTGAAATAAACATATTCACTACTGGTTTTAAAAATTGGATTTGTAATTCTGGATGTGGTACTCACATATGTACTGATGTGTAGGATCTGCAGATTAGCAGGAGACCGGCTTCATGAGAGATCGACCTGCGAGTCAGAAACGGTACGAGAGTCGCTATTTTGGCTGTAGGAACCTATGTTTTAAATCTGCCCTCGGGGCATGTAATTACATTAGGTGACTGTTATTTTGTACCTAGTTTTACTATGAACATCATATCTATATCTTGTTTAACCCAATGCGGGTATACCTTTGTATTCCGGAACACTGGGTGTTCTGTATATAAAGATGATGTTTTGATATGTACAGCAGATGTTAATAATGGTCTTTATATTTTGAATATAAACGAATCTCAAACATATAACATGACAAACAAAAGGCTCAAAATGAGTAAAACAGATGAAACTTATATGTGGCATTGTCGTCTGGGACACATCAACAAGACTCGTATATCCACATTTTCAAAGTATGGACACTTGGATGGATTTGATCCTAATTCATATGATGTCTGCGAAACTTATTTACTAGGAAAAATGCCTAAAACACCTTTTAGCGGTAAAGGTGTACGTGCCACCGAACTGTTAGCCCTCGTTCATAGTGATGTATGCGGGCCCATGTCTAGCCATGCTAGAGGTGGATATGAATACTTTGTAACCTTTACGGATGGTGCATCGTGTTATGATTATGTGTATCTCATGAAACACAAGTCGGAAACTTTTGAGAAATTCAAAGAGTTTCGACACAAAGTAGAAAAACAGACGGGCAAAAGTATTAAAATATTGTGGTCGGACCACGGTTGAGAATACTTAAGCAATGAGTTTCAAAATTACTTGAAAGAGTATGGTATTCTTTCACTGTGGACTCCTCCCGAAACACCTCAATTGAACGGTCTGTCCGAACGGAGAAACCGAACTTTGTTGGACATGGTAAGGTCAATGATGAGTCGTACAGAGCTACCAATTTCCTTCTGGGGATACGCATTAAACAATGCAATACTTATTTTGAATAAGGTTCCATCAAAGTCTGTTGGACAGACTCCATATGAAATATGGACAGGAAATAAACCAGATTTCTCATTCCTGAAGATTTGGGGATGTTGGGCATACGTTAAACGTTTAGATAGTACCAAACTAGAACCAAAATCAGATAAGTGCCTATTTGTAGGTTATCCTAGGGAAACCATAGGATATTACTTCTACATCCCACAAGAGAACAAAACATTTGTTGCTCTCCATGCGATTTTCCTGGAAAAGGAATTCATGAATGCAGTGGCAAATCGGAGGAAACTAGAACTCTATGAAAATCAGAGTGATACTATTCCTGGCACCGACCCTCTCACGGAACACGAGGAGTCCATCAGGGATGAGACTGTTCCATAATCTTCTAATACACAAGAACCGCGTAGGTCGGAGAGAGTCAGAAAACAACCTGAGAGGTGTGGGTTTCTGATCTCACCTCATGTAGATATTAATCTTATTGAGGAAGATGAACCGGCTACGTATGAGGAAGCGATACAAGGTATCGACTCCTGCCATGAAGTCCGAAATGGATTCCATGTATACCAACCAAGTTTGGACATTGGTTGATGCACCAGAAGGCATATTGGTTGTAAATGGGTCTTCAAGAAGAAGACAGATATGGATGGCAATATACAAACGTATAAAGTTGGACTGGTAGCGAAAGGGTATCGTCAACGACATGATGTCTATTACGATAAAACTTTTTCACATGTTGCCATGATTAAATCCATTCGGATAATGCTTGCTATTGCTGCATATTTCGATTATGAAATATGGCAGATGGACGTCAAAACCGCTTTCCTTAACGGAAACCTTTTGGATGATGTTTATATGCAACAGCCTGACGGTTTTGTCATGCCAAAACATGCAAATAAGGTTTGCAAGTTAAATCGATCCGTTTATAGATTGAAACAATCATCGCGTTCTTGGAACCAACGTTTTGATGAGATCATAAAAGAATATGGTTTCATTTAAAACGAAGATGATTCTTGTGTATATAAGAAGATTAGTGGGAGTGCACTGACATTCATTGTCCTATATATTGATGATGTATTGTTTCTCGGTAATGACATTCCCATGCTACAATCGGTGAAAGCTTGGCTTTCATTAAAATTCTCCATGAAAGACCTGGGAGAAGCAGCCTTTATTCTGGGAATAAGGATCTACCGGGATAGATCCAGAAAGCTGATTGGACTCTCCCAGAGCTCGTACATTGACAAAGTGTTGAAGAGATTCAACATGGATCAATCTAAGAGGGGGCTACTTCTGGTGTCACATGGCGTCTTTCTATTTAAGGATATGTGTCCTAAAACTCAAGATGAGAGAAATGCAATGAGTCGAATCTCGTATGCTTCCGCAGTCGGATCGATCATGTATGCTATGATATGTATGCGACGTGATGTCTCGTATGCTTTGAGCATATACAGTCGCTATCAGGCCGATCCAGGTGATGGTCACTAGATTGCTGTAAAGAACATCCTTAAGTATCTTAGACGAACTAAGAATGCTTGCTTAGTCTATGGAGATGGAGAACTTGAGGTGACTGGGTTCACCGATGTAAGTTTCCAAACTGATAAAGACGACTGTAAGTCACAATCAGGGTACATATTTTGTTTGAACAACGGAACAGTAAGCTGGAAATCATCCAAGCAAGAGACAGTTGCCGATTCAACAATAGAAGCGGAATATATCGCTGTAGCTGAGGTAGCAAAAGAAGCAGTTTGGATCCGAAAATTCCTAATTGGATTAGGAGTAGTTCCGTTAGCAGCTGAGCCCATACCTTTATATTATGATAACAACGGGGCTATAGCATAGGCTAAGGAACCATGATCTCATCAACGATCCAAGCATGTACTTCGACGGTTTCATCTGATTCGTTAGATCATACATCGTGCCGATGTAAAGATCGAGAAGATCGCTTCAGATGACAACATTGCTGATCCGTTGACGAAAGCTATATCTCAGTAAAAGTTTGAGCGACATGCACATAGTTCAGGTGTTAGATATTTGAGTGATTGGTTATGAGCCAAGTGGGAGATTGTTGGACAATTATGACCCATATCATCACTATTTGTAATAAACGTTGTGTTTTTGTACAAATTAACTATGTGACAAAAGGAAATTACTATTTTATCATTATTGTAATTGGATTACTTGGAAATATTTATTAATGATAAAAGTCCATATGGTTAAATCAGATTAATAAGATATGAGACAGTATTAATCCACGAGATTTAATCATTAAATATCCATAGTCGTAGTATTATCGAGACTGGACATCGATAATGGGGAATAGACTAGTATCGCACTTGTCCGCATTATGGAAGTTTAACGACATAGTTCTCATATTTTAAGTATTGGATACTTATGCAAGTGTGATAAGAGGTTTTGTTAGCCGTTGGACCGGGAACAGTTCGCTCTGGATAGACCCACTCGGAATCCATTGGTAGTATGACTATGTGTTTATGGGAATTCGAATCAGGGTAGGTGTATGTGATCTTTAACCTGAGACTTTCGTCGCTAGTACTTGCGACAATCAGTTTTCTTTGGTATTGGTCGTCCGGAGTTTTAACAGGTTCTGTGTACGCCTGTACTGGGTTTACTGAGAATCGTAGTATATTGGATGTGATGTCAAGAAGGGAGTATCACTTCAATCATATGGAGATGATGGTCACACAGGATACGGTACTGGTACTCTTAAATGTTGTAGCTATCGGGATAATATGATTAGGTCATGATTATCCTATTACATAGACTAGTTACTTGTGATCCGATATATGTTTCGTACGGGGCAGACACGGAGTCAGCCCTAGGCCTAGCATGTGACATCTGATATTGGATCGTATTACGTAATACTTTGTATGCTACGCCTGATACAAATTATATATTCCTCGTTGAATATTTCTGGAGAATAGGGTAGGCACGGTACTTTGCTAGAAGCCAACCATGTCTTGTAAATCGGTGAGAACATGGTACGGGGTACGCACATGTTCGGATAGTCCGATGATCGTATTTACTGCCAACATATCCGGGAATCTCTTGGGTTGCCTCCCAAAGATTCACCAATGATATTTGACTCGAACATAATTAATCTGGGATTAATTATGAGAGAGAAAATTAATCTGGGATTAATTGCGGCAAGAATTTTTCTAGGATTAAATTCTTCTAGAAGAGAGAGCGCGATTAATTTAGAATTAATCGATAAAATAATATATTTGATATATTAATTGAAATCGGATTTCAATGCGGAATTAAAATTGGATTTTAATTCGGGCGAACGAATTAATTTGGAATTAATTCGTAAGCGACTATCGTAATAATTTTGCTAGGCATTATTATTTAATTAAATTGGATTTAATTACGTCGCGACGGAAAATTCATTTAATCGGATTAAACGAACCCGGGCCCAAAGTGTGTTGTGTAAGCCAACTTAAATTTGGAATATAAAAGTGGTGGGACCCACTTTACTTACATCAATTGTCACTCACTTTATGGAAGTTGTTGGCTATTATAAATGTGGTATTTTATTACACAAACAAGTCAACTTTGGAAGTTACTATTCATCTCTCTTCTCTCCCTCTCCATTGCCGATTTCTTGCTTCTCTCAAAGGGAAAATTTTGTTTCAATTGTTCCATCAAAGCTAGCACTTTAGGAGTCTTGTGAGGTGATAGAGAAACTCACCCAAGAGTTTAGAACTCAACATAAAACTTGGAGCTTCTACATTCAAAGAGAAATTTAGAATTTTCCAACCAATCAATGTAAGTATTCCGCAACTTATCTTGATTTATTCACACTTTAATCATGTTTAGAGATCCTTGGCATGTCTTAGAGACACTAACATATTGAGCGTGAATCTCATTCTCCTTTAAATAATCAGTGAACTCTCTACTCATATAGTCACTGCCTCGATCAGATCGAAGGCATTTAATATATGTCCAGTTTGTTTTTCTACTTCGTTTCAGAATTCCTTGAACTTCTCAAAGGTTTCTGATTTATGTTTCATCAGATAAACATAATTGTATCGTGACATATCATCGATAAAGGTAATGAAGTATGAAAAACCATTGTGTGCAGTCTGACTCATAGGACCACATACATCAGAATGTACGAGTTCCAATAAGTCAGTGGCTCGGTATCCAACACCCAAAAATAGGGCTTTGGTCATTTTACCCCGAATACAAGATTCACAGGTTGGATAAGGTTCAATGGTGAGATCCTGAATCAAACCATTCCTAACCAAATGGGTTAGACATTTCACGCCTATATGACCTAACCTCATATGTCAAAGTTCAGTATTATTTATTTCAGATAATTTACGTTTATTAATTCCAGTATTAAAGATATCTCGTGAGGTATGCAATATGTAATAACCATGCTCATTTGGACAAACTAGGATCTGAATATTATTTCTATCATATAAATATAAAGAACGATTCTTAATATTTACATTATATCCTTCAGTATCTTATACAAAAAGTGACATAATATTTACCACACATCCTGGCATAAAAAAACAGTCATGTAAAAAAACAGTCACACCCAACGGACAAGCGGAGGTCTGACCTAAATAGGTCGGTGACGTGACTGCCATCCAAGTGTGGAGGATATCTCATATATCCACAATGGTATCTCAAGTCAAAGAATCACTATGCTACTCAACACGAGAAGATTCATATTAACGTTGGTGTAGCATCTATTAAGAATCTTCGATGAGTCATTCAGTGTTTATCCGCTATAAACACCTACACGTCTATGCGAGTCTCCAAGACTCATGGTTCATTGAGAAACCATTGGAATCCAAGATTCCAATATACGACATATACCGGTCTCAAAGGGTTTACTTTACTGAAGTAGTGTAAACATTGACCAGGAATTGTCTAAGAATGACAACGTCATGATACAACTCAATGTCAGTTGCGATGCTTTTACAACAGTATCATAACTAATCATTCTAAGGTCAATTACGTCTTTACCATATATAAAGAGATGTTATATAATAGAACCTGTTTATTTTATTCATAATAAAATGTTACATAAGTATTTACAGGGAAATACATAAGAAAATTGGAGCTCCAAACACCAACTCTAACAGTTTGTTGTGCGCTTGTAGGAAATTTCATTGCTTGCAAATATTTTTTGTTAAATCTAACATGAAATTTGAACTTCTTTTCAACCTTTTAAGTGAATTTCTTATGCACTACGTTATGTTTTTTAAGAGCTTTTAAAAATTATATGTCTATGTGCGCTATTTCTTTTCTTGGGACATAAAAATTTCCTCTCTAATTGTTCATACAGACAAAACATAATTCATACATATAATGTAATCACAATGTTTATTCCTTGGCTTGGCTATATATCTTATATGTTAGAAATTTGTGAGTCTAACTCACCTAAAAGCAAGTTCAAGAGTATAAAATTGTCTAATGTTTATATTTTAAATTTATTTACTCTTCCCAACTGATGTGAGATATTTTCCTCAACAACACTAATATTTGATGTCCTAACATAACCTTTCATATATATACAATACATGTTAACAAAAATATTACATGATTATATACAGGGGCGGTCCAGAGTTGCCTTAAATTTTATAGGACCTTAGGCGAGTTCTTAAATTGAGATTCATTACAATAAATGATAAAAAAAAAACATAATTTATATTTTATACTAAAAATTGAAATTTCTCTAGATTCGGGGATTGTAGGAAACGATTTCGCGCGCGGCAGAAGTGTGTTAAACACCGGATCGACCTTGAAAAAATTTTCTGCCTTTTTTCTTTCTCAATCGAAATTGTCCAGTCCTTTAGGACTTATTTTGCTTATGCTTTTGACTAATTTTCTAGCACGAATAGCCCCCGAACAGCATCACGAAACTGGACTGGTTTGCACACGTTACGCGAGCACAGTACACACAAAAGCATCCCATGTTTTGCGTGAATGAAGGCAGCAATTTAGGTCCAATTATTTTCATCAAAATAGCCCCACAACGTCCATAAAATACCCATTCGTGTTCCCAAATTTTATGGGCTAAAATACAACACAAACCGAGCCCCGAATCAAGTTGGAAGTGGAGGCAGTGAGCAAAATTTTTTGCTTACTGCCGTGAGAGTAGAAATAAAGACGAAGTTTCAGTTTGCTTTCCAATGAGTCTTTCGTGCTATGACTCGCTACCAACAAAATGAAGTGTGGGCTTCACTCACTACTTAGATTCCTAAACTCTTTTAGAGAAAATAAGATTTTTTATACTCAAACGTTTTTTCTTTTTTTCTTCTTCTTTTTTCTTTCAACTCTTGAGTGAAAAATAAGAATAAGGGTGGTTAGGGTTTTCAATGTGAAAGTTGTCTAAAAAAACTTATTTTTTTCTTTTTATACTTAGAATTTTGGTTGCCAAAAATTAAACAAAACCCTAGCCTTTTTCTCTCAAAACTTGGCCAGCCCTTGGAAATTATATCACCAAAATTCTTTTCATTAATGTTATCATAATGACATTAAAAATAATACTAAATAAAAAGATATAACTTTCATTCCAAACCAAGAGTTTCCAAAATGTATTTTTGCAAATTCATTAATTCAAATCTTTATTAAATTATAAAATATAATTTAATAAAATAATTTATAATAAATAATTATCATATAATCATTTATTATGAAAACCATTTATTAAAATTAATATATAATTTCAAGTGTGACAAAAAATATTTTTAATCATATTGATAATATATATATATAAGTATATAATTGGACTATCCAATTATATTAATTTGCTATAGTATATCGAGCTAGCACGGGGACTAAATTGACCTATAGTTCCGACCTCCAATAATCTCGAAATATTAATGAAACTCTTTTATTAAATATTCCGAATTATTAACTTCAGGTTATTCCATTAAAAATCTGAAGTTGCACTCTCGTTGTCGTAGATAAATGAGCGGTCTAATTGTTCAAGTACCGAATCAACCCTCAAGAAAGATGCTCATTTACTTCTCGCAAGAAGATGTGAACTTTATATCTATGTAAAACGTCTTCAGCTACATACCAAACCATATCCCAAAAGCACGTAGCTATTGGTCGGGATTACTACACCAACTTCACCTTTGTAAATCAAAGGACATAGCCTGTCATGCAGGAGTTCACAGTACACTCAGGATTTAGATCAATCCATATATGACCAGCTAGTAGATTGAAATGAATTTCTTTATTTAATAGATATTATAAAAAATTCATTTCTATCTAGGTCCAGTTGTTAGCGAAATATTTTCAAGATGGATTTTGATGACGCAACACTTGAAGTCTTCGAAGCACATTTGCGAGACATTACAAAAAGATGTCGAAGCACATTGGTGGTGAAGAGCGATGAATGTGAAGACTAGCGGCAAATCGAAGAAAATCTTGCTAAGTCTTAACTTAGAGATTTATATGTAATGTGAATTATTTATCTAAGTATCTAAACTCATATGATACATGCACATTCATATAGATGCATTAAGGTCATGTGCAAAATATTTTAAGCCTTCAAATCCTACATTTTATACTGAGACCGGCATACCGGTCTCAAACCGGTAATCATACTGGTGGAACTGCTCTGTTTGCATGCTCTCTGGAACCGGCACACATCATACTGATCCCATGCCGGTCTATCTGAAGATTGCATAGCTACAGGAACCGGCATACACCATATCGGTCCCATATCGGTCTTCCATACCGGTGATCTCAAGTATTTCATAGTTATTGGAACCGGCATACACAATACTGGTCCTTATACCGGTTTTCATATCGGTGAGCCAATTTTTTGCATATTTACTAGAACCGGCAGGGACCATACCGGTCATCATACCGGTGTGACGTTCGTATTTTCAAATGGTAATATAAATGTTGTGACCGGCATACCGATATCAATAAAAGCATACCAGTCCTAAAAAGAGCGATTGGGGCAGATTTCATTTTTGACTATAAATTAATCCAAAATTCGTTTTTGTAATTTAGCACAAAACCTTCAAACATTTTATTGAAAGCAAAAACAGTGAGAAATATAAAATCTTATTGATCATTTCATTCTCATTATTTCATAAGCTCATACATAAATTTTCATTTACATCTAGGGGTGGCAAAACGAATCAACGAATCGAATTTGTATCGAATCCTAAACGAATCGAATCAAAATGTGATGGATTCGTATTCGATTTGTTTATTAAACGAATCCTAATACCAGGATTCGTATTTGATTCGTTTATTAAACGAATCGAATACGAATATTCATTTATTCGTTTAGTCAATGATATTATTTAATAAAATAATTTACCGCACTTGATTCACTTTAATATTCATAAATATATACATATGAAATATGTAATTATTATATTTACTAAAAATACCTCACCAAAAGTCGAAAATATTTCTTTTTCTATGATAATTAAGTATAATTTCTCGAATCTTAATTGAAAATTAACAAGAACTAGTAAATAAGAATAATAAAATGAATCCTAAACGAATCAATGAGCTTAAATTCGTATTTGATTCGTTTAATAACGAATCGAACCGAATTGACCCATTTATTAAACGAATCCATTTTTTCAAACCTGTATTCGCTTTAAAATGAATCGAATCGAACGAATAAACGAATCATGATCCAAATTGCCACCCATATTTACATCTTAGTGAGCTTAGATATATTTTAGCAACCACACTCGCTCTTGAATCTTTGTATTTTCTTATTGAGTCCTAAAATAGTGTTGTAAACACAAATCTTATCTTACAAAACACTTGTGTTGAAATCCCTTGTGTGAGTTGTGAGTACTCTCAATTGTGGAGTTTGTGTAAAAGGTTTAAGAGAAACCTTGGTGAAAAATCTCTTGGTTGAAAGTTTGTTGAAACTATTGGAATCTTCAAGCGTGCTTGAAGAGAGAGTGGACGTAGGCAAGTGATTTGGCCGAACCACTATAAACTTGGTGTTGTATCTCTCTTCCCTTATCTTTTAAATTGTGCAATTTTACTTCAAATCAATAGTGTGATTTATAATTGTTGGTAAAGCTTGAAAGCGTAAAATTGACAATATTTATAATTCCGCATTAACTTTTTAATTACCCAATTCACCCCTCTTTTGAGTATAGTTGTTACTTGTAATTGCTTCTGGGTAATTTCACCAGTCTTATATGATCACATCATATAAGGTGCTTCCATTCTCATGTCACCATATGGACAATCTCGAATTAAGGTCGCCATATAATTATAGAATGAACCGCATCTATAAATAAATCACAAATAAAATATCTGCTTTGTTTGCTCTCTATTGACTATTTGAGATTGCTAACTCCATACTTAAATCCTCTTGTCTATGACACTCATACACTAAGTCTGAAGGCGCATAAGTAATCAATGGTAAACAAGATAATTTACAATATGCGATTTAAATCAAAACAATTGATAAATGAACAATGCATCTTTTATTTTATGAAAAATAATTATGTTTACATTACATGAAGTTCTAGAACATATATCCCAACAACCCTAATTTTAGGTCAAATTTAGGCCACCTAACTGACCGTCTGTGTCGACTCTCCTCATGATCATTATATGTGTACTTTATGTATTAAAACAAATACTAAATATATGAAATTATTTCCATAAAATAGGAAATATTTTTAAAAAGAAAAATACAGTTAACAATATGGGGTTGAGTCTAATTATAACAGTCGAAATTTTACATATTAATTTAATTAGAATAACGATGATCAGAATGAGAATTTTCTAAAACATAAGAGATTAAGGACAAATTGAAAAGCAAGATAGGTTGAGATTGGGCTAATGTGGGTTTATTAAAAAACCAATCGGGGTCCACTAAGTAAGTGAATTTAGACTTAAAAAGACTTGATTAAATCAAGCCTAAATGGTAGGCCCACTCTAGGAAACAAAAATAAATTATACATTTTCCCATAATATTCTACTTAATTTTAATTAATTAAAACAACACAACCACCTTATTTTTCTCATTTTGGCCGAGTAAGAGAGACGAGGAGGAGGAGGAGGAGAGAAGAATGAGAAGGAGGAGGAGGAGGATGAAAGAAGAAGGAGAAGGAGGAGAAGGAGAAGGAGAAGAAGAAGGAGAATGAGAAGCAGAAGAAGGAGGAGGAGGAGGAGGAAGAGCTCTAGACTTGTAAGGTTTCTTGAAATATTATGGAAGAATTCCCTAAAAATTATTTGAGTTTTAAATTTTTCTTCAAGTTAGAGATGGCTATTTGAGTGGTGGCTTGATGGTAGAATGATGGCGAATGGTTGTGGAGATTTGGATTTAGCTTAAGGAGCCTTAGGAGCCAAATAACACCTTGAACCTAAATTGGAGTTCACTCAATATATTATGTACAAATGGTTGTGGAGAATTGGATGATGTTCTACTTCCTAGGACCTTTTTTTTAGACCAAATAACAAAATAGTAAATAGCAGGAAATAGAAACTAACAGATACACACCCCAGACTTGAAAGTTGCATTGCCCCCAATGTAACAAAATTACCAAAAAACGATAAAGTAGGGAACAATACTATCGTGGGTGAGAATCACTCATCCTCCTCAGCATCAGCGTCAGCTGCCTCCATAGCTGTAGTGGTCTCGGGAGGATGTGGAAATAATGGGAACTGATCCGCGCTGATGTTGAGCTGGCCCGCCATTAATCGGAGCATCTGCTCCAGAGATTGATTATACTGGCCCTGGTACTAGTCTTGAGTCTCCAGGTGGTCTAGGCGTTGCCATTTTTTCGCTTTATAAGTCCAACTTGATCTTATTATGATCTAAACCTACAAAATATATCCAAAACATATCAAAACATTCATAAAACTCGAAATAACCCATAAAATGAAAGATAGAGGGACAGTAAATATAAATTTATTGACCGCTCATCAACAGATAATTATCTTAAGCTTTTATAGGATTAGTTTCTGCAGATTTTGTCTATATGTTTAGTTTGAAATTATTTTTCAAGTGCTGTGATCATTTTTGAAGGAAATATGTTATCTTAATGGACCCTATCCACTTTGGGTTCTCGTTACAGATAGATGGCATAGCCCGTGGCATGGATATATGGTGTAGAAACTTTTTAGTCGTTCCGATGGATGATATGGATATGTTCAATGCCTAGGGCGAGCGGATTACTCGCTGGCCTTTTGAATAGATAAACATCTATTGAAATAGCATCAGTGCCTTTAGAGACATCATATATTTGTATGTGAATCCTGAATGTACTTGTGACTATTATTTTCCAGGATGGGGGAATAGATTACGGGGAGTTCGCCGCGACGATGAGAACAAGCGACGGAGGAGGAGTTGGACGAAGCACAGCAGAGGACTGAAACCAATCTTCTGTGTATAGTCTAGGAACAAACATGCTGCCATCACCAAAGCAATTGATCTTTTAGATTGGTTGAAAGAACTCTAATTCTTTTTTTTTTTTTTGGCTTAGTGATAGAGGTTTCATTGAAACTAATTTTAATTCTATAATGTTGTTTATTAACATCCCATTATGATCTATTCCTCACACTGGATGATCGATGTGACACAAACAAAAACAGGAGTTGTTTCTAATGTTAAGTCTTTTTTTTTTTGAAACGTTGGAATAATATTACTTTTCAATGTAGATATTGAAAGTTCGTAATTATCTTAGGTTCTGACTCTATACGGAATTTATCACAATAATCAAAATAAATCCTAACTATTTCCACTATGGATTTCCTAACAAGCACCCTTAATTCTAACAGCAGTAATTTATCAATGTAAAATATTAAATCAATGCAGGAAATAAATTCAATCACACAAATCAACACAATAACTTGTTGACGAAGTGGAAAACTCGTGCGAGTAAAAAATCACTCCGGGTATCTCTGCTACCAGCCCAAATCCACTATAAAGAGAAAAACTTACAGTGATGGTAAAAGACCTATGGTGGCAACTCCACCGACTCTAGTACCTCTAAACTGAAAGAACTCGAAGAACTCCTCGACTCTGTACCCCACGGTTTTCTTCAGAACCTCTGAAGTCTCTGAGTAAATCAACTCTGCAACTCTGAACGCCGAAACTTCGACTGTCAATCTTCCTCCTTGAGAACTCTGAAGGTTTAGGAAATTGGGTTTTGATTTGTATTGATGGTTTAACAAATATCAATCTTACCACAAAAGCGAAGACAAGGAAAATAATGAAGTCTTCAAGGTGAGAAAATAATAGGTTGAAAAGTTATGGAAGTTTGCAACTTTGAGAGAATATGTTTTCAACACTGGGGAAATGTCGCTATATGTTTTTATATAGGTATCGTAAAAAGAGAGGCTTCTCAATACCAAATTAGGTTAAAAACGCATCCAAAATAACTCAGTTCCGCACGGGCGTTTGAACGCCACTCGAACGCGTGCTATCGGGAAAGGTTCGTTCGAACGTTTACTCGAACGCACCTCGAATGTTTGCTCTCTGGAATGTTTCGTTCGAACGCACCACGAACGTTTACTCTTTGGAATATTTCGTTCGAACCCAACAGCGAACGTGCTACTAACGCCACACATTCGAATGCTTAACGAACGCAGCAATAACAAAATTTACTTCGGCTTTGCCAAATACCAGTCCAATTACTCCAAGTTCTTCAAGACTTATTACAACTCAATTGAACTTATTTTGTTACGGACATTGCCAATAAAAATGGAACTAACAATCTCCCCATTTGGCATTCCGTGGTAAAACAATACCTAATATAAAAACTACAATAAAAGACACAAAAGGAAATAGCCAACTGTCAACCATCACGACAGTGACTTATTATAATTAGACTCGATCTAATACCTAACTAAGTAGTCTTGAAATCAATGCCACCACAGCAACCAAATCTGCTTACCTGAAACATCCACAAATAGCAACATACCGTGAAAAGCACATGGATTATAAAGAACAGATAAAGCAGCAATAAAACTCATGCATGTATACATATATAGTATATATCTTACTCCTCCTTAATCTTACTCCCATTAAAATTGAGATATCAAATGGATATATTACGACTCTCATATACTATTACTCTCTCATATACTATTACTCTCTCATATACTACTCTCCCCCTATTCAGTTAGCAAAAATACCACACGGAAAGTAAAACAAAACTCACTAATATGCACCAAAAAAAATATTATGCAAAGACATAAACACACACAAGCACACAATGAGTTTAAAACAACTTCAATTAAAAAGAATGACTGAAACAGCACTTCAAGCAAATACAATAATACTCAGTCAGTACTCAGCTGTTTATGACATGAAATAATATGTATCACTTTAAATTTTGCTAAATACTACACGCATACATATGACATAAACATCAAAGTATAACAAGCACTTGCGTGAAAAATAAGTGCACAAGACCTTATTTTATGAGCGGGACACGACCAAAGAAATCACATCTCTTAACACACCAAGTCCACAAAATAGATGTTCAAACTCAGCACCACTAGGACCTGAAAGTAAACAACATTGATGGCATGTTATAGTATTCTCCCCAAAAAATAAGATAAGCTCACAATAAAAACTCTTTCGAGTGAAGGGTTTTGCTAGTATCTTTTGAATTTGGCCAATTGGCACTTTTGCACTTGAGACTCATGTATTATTATTATTTTATTTTATTTACTTTTGCAAGGGGATATCACAAGGTCATCTAGTCAAAGGTCACACTATTTCGTGAGCAAAGTATGGTAGAGATTAGATTGCTCGTCCAAAAACTCATACATGCGACCAAGCCTCGACATAATAAAAACATGTGTATGTGAAATGCAAGCACAATATATACTAAAGGTTTTTATCACACACACTCATGCACATAGAGCATCAAAAAAATAAAAGCATATTACACATGCATAAACATATATCCTACATACCAGGATCACATGCAACAAGCTTTTCATGCTCTAACAAGTCAGAAAGAAAATATTTTTGGTCTTTTTCATTTTTCATTTTTTTTTATTTTTCAATTTTAACACGCACAAAAAAAAATATAAAGACACTCAATGGCTTGTCAATATCCAATGATACGTGTAGTTGTATCCCGAGTGCAGATCATACTACCGTCCATTCGGAATCGGCTATGAAATTTATGTTTGGGTTACCATCCTATATACCAAGGGACACAACAAAAACAAAACACACACACACCCATATGCAGTGAAAAGAAAATAAACGTGCAAAAGCATAAAACACACTCGCGCGCACATGCAATGGGAAGACAAATACAATTTCTAAGAAGAGTTACACCAAAGTGCACTCTCATCATGTCTATCAAGACATTCAGAAGTAGATGAGAAGTCATCTTTCTTCCTCACCCAAACAGTCTTAGGAATCTCTTCCACTTGAGAATTCCTAGTCAACACAACAAGTTTCTCACTAAGGAATTGTGTTTGTTTGGTCAGTCTTAGGAATCTCTTCCACTTGAGAATTCCTAGTCAACACAGCAAGTTTCTCACTAAGGAATTGTGCTCGTTTGGTTAGTGCAGAAACTTGAGACACTATATTTGAGGAATCAAATTTAAGTGACACACTCTTAGGCCTTTTCTTATGTTTGTGCAGCATAAAACACTTAGGCCTAATGTGTCATGTCTTGCCACAATGATGGCATACATGCACAAACCTCAGATGAGATGGAGGTTTACTCACCACACCTCTAGATCGAGGTTGGGTCACAGGACGAGGAACATCATGAGGAATCACATGACTGCACTCAACAGGCTTCTTGCCTAAGTCATGTTTAGGAGGGACAGACACATCTATAGATGATGACGCCTTATCGCAATTAGGCTCAACACTAATCCCTAACATACGGTTTAGTTTTTTTATTCCCATTAGAAAATACAGACAGCTGGGTTCTAGCATCTTCAAGTTCAATTTCTAAAATTTTAACTCTATCAACTAGACCTCTATTCCTCTCATCGAGATCATCAATCATCACAAGGTTTTGCTCAAATTTAGCTTGAGCTTCATTCTTTTCTAGCTCTACTTCCTTCAGCCTCTTATTGACCTCTATATTTGCCTTCTTGATAGCTAGACTCTCATTAAACAGTTCAGTGTAGGCTACTTGAAGACTATCTTCATCAATTGACTCATCGGGAGAGAATTCCGAATTAGCATCATTAACATTATCCTCCCTCTCACCAGTCACACTAGCAGCAAATGCCATTAAATTGCTCTTGTCTTTAGGAGACTCATCAGAAGTATAGTCACCTTCTGAATCAATAAGAGAGGCTGCAATTGCTTTCTTACCCTTAGATTTTAGGTAAGTGGGACACTCAGATTTAATGTACCCAAAACCTTCACACTCATGGCATTGAATATCATGGAGTTTGCTACCTCTATCCTCTCTAGACTTTCTCCTACTATACCTACTCTCTCTAAGCATATCCTTCATATCCCTATCACGACCAACCTTCTTAAGCTTAAGAAATTTCTTAAACCTCTTTGCAAACATGGCCAGATCCTGATCCGTGAGGGTATTATCATCATCACTTGATGGATCATGAACAACTTCCTTCGCGATCTTCATCGCTATAGTCTTGGGCTTTTATATAACAAGAAGTTTCTTTTCATACACCTGCAGCTTTCCTACGAGGTCCTCTAATCTAATATGATCTAAGTCATTACTCTCTTCAATGGCTGTGATCTTGGGTAAGAACTTATCAGGCAGAGATCTCAGGATTTTCCTCATTATCCTATTGGTAGGAATAATCTCACCTAGGTTAAAACTTGAGTTAACGATATCGTTAATCTCAGCATAAAATTCATCAAATGTCTCATTGTCTTTCATACTAGCGACCTCAAACCTAGTAGCAAGATCATGGAGTCTATTATTTTTAACAGACAGTGTGCCCTCATGCACAGTCTGCAGGATGTCCCAAGCATCCTTGGCAATTTCACACATGGAAATTCTCCTAAATTCAGCAGAGCAAACAGCCCCATGAATGACATTAATTGCCTTGTTGTTCCCGTTGCTAGCATCAAATTCATCCTTAGTCCAAGTCAGTTTATCTTTAGGGGAGGAGACCACATCAATCATAACCACGGGAGGTTTCCACTCGTACTCTACTGTCATCCAGACTCTCTCATCTAAAGATTTCAGGAACGCTCTCATGCGAACCTTCCAATGTAAATATTCTGTCTCATCAAAGAATGAGGGACAATTTAAGGATTGACTACGTTTCATAGCTAACGGGTCAAGGATCGAGTTCAGTCTCTGATACCAATTGAAAGTTCGTAATTATCCTAGGTTCTGACCCTATATGGAATTTATCACAATAATCAGGACAAGTCGTAACTATTGCTACTATTGATTTCCTAACAAACACCCTTAATTCTAACAGCAGTAATTTATCAATATTAAATATTAAATCAATGCAGGAAATAAATTCAATCACACAAATCAATACAGTAATTTGTTGACGAAGTGGAAAACTCGTGCGAGTAAAAAACCACTCTGGGTATCTTGGCTATCAGCTCAAATCCACTATAAAGAGAAAAACTTACAGTGATGGTATAAGACCTATGGTGGCAACTCCACCGACTCCAATACTTCTGCGCTGTAAGAACTCGAAGAACTCCTTGAGCCCGTACCCCACGATTTTCTTCAGAACCTTTGAAGTCTCTTAGTGAATCAACTCTGCAACTCTGAACGCTGGAACTCCGACTGCCAATCTTCCTCCTTGAGAAATCTGAAGGTTTAGGAAATTAGGTTTTGATTTGTGTTGATGGTTTAACAAAGATCAATCTCACCATAAAAGCGAAGACAAGGAAAACAATAAAGTCTTCAAGGTGAGAAAAGAATAGGTTGAAAAGCTATGAAAGTTTGAAGTTTTGAGAGAATATGTTTTTAACACTGGGGAAATGTGGCTATATGTTCTTTATATAGGTAGGGTAAAAAGAAAGGCTTCTCAATACCAAAATAAGTTAGAAACGCGTCCAAAATAACTCAGTTTCGCACGGGCGTTCGAACGCTACTCGAACGAGCCACGAACGCATGCTCTCGGGAAAGGTTCGTTCGAACGCTTACTCGAACGCACCATGAATTGCTCTCTGGAATGTTTCGTTCGAACGCACCACGAACGTTTGATATCAGGAATATTTCGTTCGAACCCAACAGCGAACGTGCCACTAACGTCACACGTTCGAAAGCTTCAACGAACGCAGCACTAACAAAATTTACTCCGACTTTGCCAAATACCAGTCCAATTGCTCCAAGTTCTTCAAGACTTATTACAACTCAATTGAATTTGTTTTGTTACGGACATTGCCAATAAAAATGGAACTAACAGATATCAACTTCATGGATTTTTAGTCATGAGGCCATTGAATTTTTATGAGTAGCTACATGTTTAATGGAATGGATTCCCTTTGAGGGACTATTTTCTTCCCAGCTACATATCATGATGCGGAATTTGGATACAGTGCTACTAAACTTAATTATGCAAAGTTTTTCGTAATCTTTTAACACACATGTTTTAATAACATTACACTGTTAATATTCAATTACATATAAATTATTATCCAATGATTATAAATTATAATTTAAAAAAAAAAAAAAAAAAAAGTAAGTATAAAACTCAACTCAATACCGAATTCAAGTGTCATGATGTAACATTATCAAATGTGTTGACTTGTCAACTGTTGAGCCTGATAAGTACTTGGTAGCAGCAGTCAATGCTTTACATGAGAGAGGAAAAAACTGAAATCTTATTTAGGGTTTAATTGTTATTCTTATTCTCTATAGCACTCTTCTCAGAATCAGCCATTTTTATCGGCCGAGAAGTAAAAAAGCAAGAGCAAGATTGCAGTTTTAAGCTCCAATGTTTCAATATAACAAGAGAGTAGTTCAACTCTAACAATCAGAGTTTTAAGTAATGCAGCAGTAATGACCAATCAGGTGTTACTGTCCTAATAATTTAAGAATGTCCGAAACCTGATTCGTGTAATAATCTGGTTGGATGTTGTTTGATGGATCTTGGAGTGCGGATTGAGTTGTACAACCTACAAGAAGTTCGCAAGTTTCCAACATCAGGAGATATCGCAAATATGACTATCTTCATGTTAGAAAATCAATAAAAATCCTAGTACCTGAAAGAACAAGGAGTGTTTTGCAGCCAGCATTTTGTCCAAATAAAATATCAGTATCTAATCTATCACCCACCATACACATTCTCGTGGTAGCAATCTGAAATCTGCAAATGAAATCAATGAAATCACAGAGAGAGTTTTATGCGATCTCATAACAATAATGGAAGTCAGAAACCTTTCATTCTTTTGTAATGAATTTTTAGAAAGTCATAATGGACAGAGACATTGCAAGTTTTAGTCCGTATGACGTAATGTACAAAAATAATCATTCATCTGGCTTACTTCTTTAATAAAAAATCCATCATGAAGGTTGATGGTTTTCCAACTACAATAGGTTCTCTTTCAGTCGACCCACACACGGCTGCAACCATACACCCTGCACCTGTAATCCGGAATAAATCTTGTAATGCAGCAAATTTGTCTAGTCTGTATTTTACACGAGCTTACTTTCTTACCAGGCCACTCTTGTAAATCAGTCATATGTCCCACTGCATCACGATTGGTAGCAATAAAAAGGCACCCGGGATTCTCACGGATGCAAAGGGTTCCATACCTGGAAATTACAATCCTGATCATCTCAAAAGCAACAAATACAGGATCAAATGTAAATAATGCATGCTAAATTAAAGTTTGTCAGAACTTATATAGATAGGTTTTCATTGCAAAGCTCGATGCTAAACGCCTAAACCTATGACCAAACCCAAAGCCCTATCTCTCATTGACGATAACTGAGCCAATGGTATCCAAGATTTTGGATTTATATTTGTTGGTTAACTGTCACCTCTGCAAAGTCCATTTTATAGGAAAAACTACACAGCAATCAACTCATCATTAGTGCATCCAAAATGTCTTTATGACGATTTTGAAAATTACAAGGGGGTGCTCTCAGTACATATGGCAGACAACAAGCTGGCATTACGATTTTCAGATGTAGGTTAAGGAGATCGTTAGAGAAGAGGCTAAAGTTGGAATTATCTCAAAGTTCTCTCTTGATTATGCTTACAGAATGAAAAGAAATGGGGCCATAAACCTGACTAAGAAAATAATGAGGTAAAATTGAGAAATTAATTTTTTCCCCAAAGCTTAACTTCTCCACAAGCTTCCACCTAAAGTGCAAGCTTCATCCTTAGATCTAACATGGACCAGCCATTCAGAAACAAGAAATAGTACTTGAGAACATGCGGTTGAATTATTTTAAAAATTAGCCAAGAAGTTAACAGACTAACAGGTCTAACTCCAACCATTATAGTTGACATGTACAAGAGATCATGTCAAAGGGTGTATATGCTCAAGTACTTGAAAGGTAATTGGTTAGGAACCAAAGTTGCAAAAAGTCAAAACCAAAGAAAATAGGTAATAAATTAATTTAAAACAAAATTGAACATGAGCTTCAGACTCTTACTGAAGCTTGTAATAGTTAATTTGTGGATCTAATCCAACCACAACTGCTCCAACCTGGGAATATGAGTTGCAACATATAATATTCAAGGAGCGAGATAAAGAAAAGTGGAAACAAAGCAAAAAAAGAAAAAGGTAAATTGCTTCAAGAAAGGCAAGATGTTACGTTACATTCTTATCATGTTCAAAGAAGCAATTGGACTTTAGCTGCACCCTCTTTTCTCCATCTTCCTACAAGAAGATGTAAACCATAAGGGAAGGGATTCTAAAACAATGATGAGTCAAACAAAAACCCAAAAAGCCAAACAATGATGAGTCAAACAAAAAGCCAAAAAGCCAAACCATAATAACAAACTAAAATGCAGCATCAGCTTATGCAAGTGTCCATAGCTGATGCTTCTAAAATCCAAGAGAAGGAACATCTGCCCCTGAAAGTGGAGACAAACAAAATGCCTAAAATGGAAAAATATTTTGCTACAAATCACCTTGAGCAATGAATAACAAATTGCATCTTAAATTGATTTTATCCAATGATATCTTTGCTGAGAAAGAGACCAAAATGCTGCTGCCATTTATAGGTTGGAGTTATTAATCCAAAAACGAAACCATTTAAGATTTTTGAAAAACTTACTGGGCCACCAAGAGCTGTATATCCAGCAAGCTGCAGCTCTTCTAATATGCCTTCACCACCAATTACATAAACCTTCAAAAAGCAAAGAAATATACAACACTCAAAAAATGGTTACATCCACAATATTTATGGACCAATGAATCTAATTTCCAACCATTGGCAGTGTGTCACTGTGTCAGTGCCATCTTTGGTGACCAGTCATGTTCTAAATTAATTTAGCTAGAACAATTTGATACTGAAAATTGAGCTGAATATTAGACACTATAAATCCAAAATATTAATTTGCTGATCATGTTGGACTCATTTGTAATTAAAATTCCAAGGAACATTACAATCTGCAATCAAGCAAAATTACAAATTTAAATGAATTCAATCATAAAAAAACTAAACATATTTGTTACAACCATCACAGTCTAAAATGAACTCTGTAATAAAAGAACTAGCAGTGATACAAATTCCATTTCGTAAACCAAAATCAAAACAGCATACCTTCTTCTCTTGAGAAAAATTATTGACTTTCAAGTACATGGCAGCAGCAAAAGAAGAGGAAAATATCTCATCCTACAAATAACAACAGAAACCAAAAACAAAATGAGAGATTCAATTATCTAAAATGTTGACATACTTATTGAAATGTGCAAGAACTGAGAAGCAAACCTCGGAGACCGAAACTCCAAGAGAATTGAACTTATTAGCATATTGTTTCCTTGATCTTCTAGAATTGTTGGTCACAAAAATAAGCTTCTTTCCCTTAAACAATATATTTTTTTTAAAAAAAAATCAAATAAATAAAAATAATTTTTTTTCGAAAATTAAAAAAAAAAAAAAAACAAAAAACAAAAAACAAAAAAATCAAAGGGCAAATGAAGGAGTTTGAGGAACCTTGGATCGAAGCAAGTCTAGTGTTTGTGGGACACCATCAATGAGTTTATCGCCCTTCCAAATCACACCTGATCATCGTAAAAAAATAAAATTCATTTGTTTAACCAATATTAAAATTAAAATTTATAGGAAAAAATGACGGGGGCATATATAAAACATACCATCGCAATCGAAGAGAAAGGCATCGACAGAATCGAAGAGAAGTCTAGTGTTGTTAGCAGAGAGAAGCTCAGCCTTATTAGCTTCTCCATTTGGACCCTGCATTCTCACGTCTTTTGGATTTATTCTTCTCTTTTGGAATGTTGTAATAAATGACTACATCACTTCATAAACCAGCTATGTGATTAATCCGAAATAACAACTAGAACGCGTTGCTGCGGTTTTAATTACATCATTTAATTATTATTGATCAAAGTCGATTAGTCAGTAAGTTAAGGTTATTGTCTCATTAAATGAAGTCGTGTATCAAAATAAGAATGTGATATTCTATTATTTCACCCTATATTTTCAATACATCCCAATATTTCTTATTAGGGATGGCAAAAATTCCCGCGAGAATGGGGTCTGTGAGGGCCCGATATATTAGGAGCGGATAAGAGGATAATTTTTTATGTGGGCATTAGCATCCCATTAAAATATAGATAAAATCACCATGTGAACAGGGGCCTGTTGGGAACCGATATGGTAGGAGCAGGAAATTGGACAATTGCCATACCCGTTGAATGAACAAGGCATGTATTGATATTGGCATTTTAACATCCCGTTGAAGGCGGGATGCTACCGACAGAAGACAAGAGTAACTCATCTCTTTGAGCCTCAAATCAACCGAAAAACGAACACGACGCACCTTAAAACTAGGCAACCTGGAACACAGTCCAGCACCAAAACATAACATATAATGAACAACAAACATGCAAGAGAACCTCAGGTCCGCTACTTAAGACACATTCAATACTCATCATCAATACTGGGGGATTCGCGCCCAAAATTACACATACAAATCTAAACTTTCATTTTTATATATATATATATATATAACAGCGTGCACAGCATAACTCAAAACATAACCAACATAGTTCCTAAATTTCTTCGACATTTTCCAAGACTCTAGAGTGGCTGACTGAAACTTGCGTGATCCGTCGTCTCGAGCAAGACTTATCAAAAACTTGAATGGCTAGCCAACCTTGTTGCGAACTTGCCAAACTAGCAAACTATTGTGAAGTGAGTTATAAAACTGTAAGTAACCACACTCATATCATAAAAGAGAAAAATAAATCTTGCTAATATTATATATAATCATATATATATATATATATATATAAAAGTTTGTCAAAAAAGCCTTTAAAATATTGTTTTTAAATGCGTGGAAGCATATAATTGTATAGTCATTGGAAAACAACACGGACATACAAATTTAAAACTTCAAAGAAACACTGCACTTGAACTTATACTGAAAATCTTTCAAGTTTCGTACTATTCTTTACATTCTTTAGATACAAAATCTTTTGAAAAATATTTACATATACTGATCTAGAAACTGAGTTCGTAAGGCATATTTATACAAAATCGAAACTCTAAACAAAACTGTATCGAGAACTGTAATATCCAAATCATTTGAATTATGAAATAAAACTCTTTTATCATATATCAGAAAATGAAACATATTTGAAATATCATCAAATCTGAAAGGTTAAAACTTTCTTTAGTAATAACTCGAGTACTAATCTTTATACGAAAAACTTTTCGAACTTTCAAAATCAAGTTACATATATTTACATATACAAATTCAGAAACATAGCTTGTACAAAATCTCAAATCCTCTACATAACAATCGCACACACAACTTTAGAAAACATACTTATACTCATACATATAAGAAAAATATTTCAAACATTAGAGTTTTCATATATACATTTCACATACAAACCTTCGAGAAATACATACATGTATAAATTTAAGATCTTGGCTCATTCCAAACCCTTAAAACATTGTATAGCCAACAATATAGACGTGTAGAACTTTCAGAGATCAAAAGTCAACAAATAACAAGATTAAAAGTAAGAATGTGCAAAGAATACATGACCGAGTCATAAACAGATATAAGTATTTGTTTATGCATACAATGCTTATATAGAACTCCCTAACTATTTTAGAATATGTATGAGATGAATGTTGTCAAAACAGACTCCATAACCAACATTACTATGACTCTATAACCGCTTTAAACTCATCTTTTGAAAATACATCATAAAACTAATCTTTTGAAAATATATCAGAAACCTAATCAAGCATCCAATGTTCGAGTCGGCCACTCTAACCGGACAATGTATGAAAATAAGCTCCCATCGACAGAGAGTAACGGGTCGGTCTACTGTAAAAAGATATGACTCTATACAAGCACCACATTAGTTTCAAAATCATAAAATTAAAAAAAAAATAATATAAGTGTCGTGATGGAAACATTTTATATCATAACATAAGCGAAGTCAAATACATCTCATTCATAAACAAATCTTTATGAAAATAAACTTTTCAAAATACATTTTTAAAAAAATCATAAAATAAGAGTATCCAAAATATATCATAAAACTTATCTGTTGTAAACGAAATCAAATTCAAAAACTAATTTTATCATAAATATGTATCAAACGTCTAGAAACTAACTCAACTAGAAGAATAAATCAAGCGTCCAATGTCCGAGTTGCGCGCTTTAACCGGACATTGTATGAAAGTAAGCTCATGTCGACAGAGATTAATGGGTCAATCCATTTCAGATGGATATGACCCTATAAAAACACCACGGTAGAATCAAAAATCATAAAACAAGGAAAAACTTAGTTCGAGCACCGTGGCGGAAACTTACAAAATCATATCGTAAGTGAAATCAAATACATGTCATTCAAAAGTAAGACTTTTCAAAAAAAACTTTTCAAAACACTTTTTACGAAAAATAAATAAACAAGAGTATCCACAGATATGTCAGGCACATCATTTAACACATATCAATTCATCAACCATTGACAAATAACTCGTACATTGAGATATAATAATAGTATATCATATATTGATCTAAAAACGATTATATCAACATATATACACACACACACACACATCTTCTCTATAAATAAACAACAACTAATACATCAGGTATTCATCGCATAGAATACTTAACTGGCTACATGAATACTTTTGATCCTAGTCAAATCTATCTAAATAAACTGTGAAACGCAGTTAGAATCACTCTTATATGGAATTCCCAACTCAACTATAAGAAACTTATGGACCTTTCCCAAATACCCAAATCAAGTCCGATTCCAATTATTTCAGTTTCATTACTTTTAGAAAATCTTACGCTATAAATTCATAACATCAAATTCACTTTCTGGCCTAAAATCGGAAAATCCTCTAAAAATCCGAAAACGTTACGAACGGATGAGTGACCTTTCGGATCTTTCCCAATTCTTCCAAAATCATTCTAATACTTTGAATACGTCCACGAATATGTCAGGCACATCGCATAACATATATAAATTCATCAACCATTGACAAATAACTCATACATCGAGATATAATAATATCATGTCATATATTGATCTAAAAACGATTACATCGACATATACACACACACACAAACATATTCTCTATAAACAAACAACAACTAATACGTCAGGTATTTATCGCATGGAATATTTAACTGGCTACATGAATACTCTTGATCATAGTCAAATCTATCTATATAAACTGTGAAACGCAGTTAGAATCGCTCTTACATATAATTCCCAACTCAACTATAAGAAACTTCTGGACCTTTCCCAAACACCGAAATCAAGTCCGATTCTAACGATTTCAGTTTCATTACCTTTAGAAAATCTTACGTTATAAATTCATAATATCATATTCACTTTCCGGCCTAAAATCGGAAAATCCTCCAAAAAAATCCGAAAACATTACGAACGGATCCGGGACCTTTTGAATCTTTCCCAATTCTTCCAAAATCATTCTAATACTCTTAATACATCATTAAATATCGTTCTATGTCAATCTGTTAGCTTAAATCCTCCAATTACCTGTTTTCGAAAAATATTTCGAAAACATTTCCGAAAAAAGCTACGGAATGATCTTTAACCTTCTGGGACTTTCCAGAACCATTTAAACAACATCATATCATCATAGTTAACTCATATCTATCATTAATGTCATCAAAGCATCAACGTTCGCAAAACTGAGTTTTATTGGAGACTCGCATAACCTACTGGATCGATCTAATTGGTTCGGATCTCACTTGGATTCTACCAACTATACAAATTCAATATATTCTAGCTCCATTAAATTAATACAAATCAATACATAACTCTACAAATCTACTGAAAGCATCCAAATATATTACACTTTACTTTAAATTAATAAGTTTTTATCGAGATGTCTTACCGAACTTTCGAGGGCACCAGAGAACGCCTAACACTCCCACAAAAGTGTAGGAATCGACAAAATTTGAATAAGAGCAATCGGGCTCGTGGGTATCACTATTCACCATGTGTTTCTTCCTCATTTTGCATGAAATCGAGGGCCGATCGAAAAAACCACCACAGCAGCCTCGTAGTATGTTCCATGAGCTTCGATTTGGTGAGTAGCTCTAGCCGTGGATCAAAACAACGAGCCGAGACCAAAACATGGTGGTGCATGCATTTTCTCTCTCTTCTCAACCATTTTATAGTGATATTTGGGCCGGCAATGGATGCACGGTGGTTGGACGATCTTGTTGGGACCATCGCGCCAAGCGGCAGCGAGCTCTCTCTCTCTCGCACAATTAGAGGGTCAAGTGGGAGAGGATTTGATAATTTGGCTATTTTGCAATTTCTGAGAAGTTCAGGATATTTATAATAAATTTTCTAAAAATTACAAAACAACCTTCACGATATTACAAATAGATCCCTAACATTGTAACATCTCAAAAATTTATATTTTTTAGCTCTTCATATGCAAATTTCGAAACGTGCTTAACATAAAAAAATTTTGTCTCGGAAAAATGAGTTCTATCCTTTCGCAATACGCGACTTCCAAAGATTTAAGACACCACTTCAAGATATTCCAACATATTTTTCAACACCTAAACTCTTATTCTTCAATATCATTTCGTTCCGAAACCTAAACATCGATATGAGAACCTTCCAAAAATATTCTGAAAAATTTCGGGATATTACAAGCATTCTCATACCATACCCGGTCTATAACCGCCTATAGGATCATAATGAGATACATTTAATATAATAAGACATACATGATTCTTGTAGAAATTATAGTACATTTTAAATATCGAGATGTGTAGAATATTCAACATATCATAAAATTTGATTAAATTGAATTGTAGATATCGAGATGTGTGGAAATTCAATGTATCATAAATATTGATTAAACTGCATTGTAGACATTGAGATGTATGAAAATTTAATATATCATAAAAATTAATTAAAATGAACAATAGATATCGAGATGTATGAAAAATTAATATATTATAAATATTGATTAAAGTGAATACTTAAATATAATTTCGTCTCATAATTTTTATGGTGCCGCTTGATAGTATCAAAAGATATGGGAGACAAAATATATATAATGATTAAAGTAAGGATTTAAATATAATTTTGTCTCATGTTTTCTATAGTGTATGGCGGCACAAGAAAAGATAAGGAATAAATATATATTAAAGTGATGACTTAAATATAATTTTGTCTCATGATTTCTATGGTGCCACACATCAAAATAGATATGGGATAAAATATATGTAAGTAAGAAGTAAGATAGATGGTTAATGAAAAACTAATTAGGAAAAATAAAAATGATATTTTATATGATTGAAAATTAAAAATAAAATAAAATAACTTTAAATAAATAAATAAATATCCTTATTTAATAAAACAAAATAAATTAAGAATATTGTTGTTGTTATTTCCATAATAATTCGTTTAAATTAAAATATATTATCACATTTTTTAGTGGTGGGTAAATTTTTCTTATAAGTCCCAAAATTATGAGACAGATACGAAAATATTATTCAGAATCGATTAGAAAATACTAACCTTCAGTCACATTTTTGTTTTTGGAAATCCCACTGTCAAACCACTCAATCCAAGCTTAAGCGTATTAGGTAAAACCGTGTTGCCACAAGCTCTTACAGGAAATGCACCCTCTAGACTCGAACTTAGGACCTAACAACTAAGTCCTAAGTCATTTTCCACCAAGCCACACCTCTTGAGGGCGACCTTCAGTCACATTATTAACCATTAGTCACATTTTTTGGAAATGTCGCTTACCTTAATTCACATTGTTTACCATCAGTCATATTGGCGACTAAAATTTATATCATGTATGTCTCTTATTGCCGACCCTCAGTCACAGTCACATTCATATTTTATTTTAATCATATTGGTGACTGAAAGTTATATCATTTGTACCTCAGTCACATTGCTTACCGAATGTCATGGTCATATTGAGCTCAATCATAACCACTTTTTACCTCAGCCACATTAGTGACTAAAAGTTATATTGTGTGCTTTAGTCACATTTTTTACCCTAGTTATATTACTAACCCTTAGTTACATTGGCAACTGAAAGTTACAATGTGCATTTTTAAATCACTTTACTTACCTTCAGTCATATTGATGACTCTCAATTACATTGACCTTCAGTCATATTGGTGACTAAAAATTATATTGTATTTACCTTAGTCACATTACTGACCCTCGATCACATTGTTGAACATCAGTTATATTGGTGACTAAATTTTTTTTATGTGTCTCAATCACAATACCTATACTCAATCACATTGATCCTCAGTGTGTTTCACTAAACTGAAGAATTAAATTATCATTTTATAGTTTGTGTATATCAAAATTATAATGACTTATAATGTTTGAAATTAAAGAAATATAATACTTAATAAATAAACTAGTATTAAATGGATAATTAAGTGATTCTGCCTATAAATAAATTGATATCAGTGTGATTTTTATAAAAAAAATATTGTAACTTAGTCCATTAATAACATGAATAAGCCACAATAGTGATTAAAAAAAAATTGTATTGTGTATACCTTAGTCACATTAGAGAGAAAGCGTTTACAAGCATAATTAGTATTTTTTGACCCCAATCTTTTTCTTAGAAACATACTGATGTGGGTAATCATTAGAAGCTTATTATTTATAAATCAATAATATATGATTTTTATAATCAAATACTTTATATTTAAAAACTATTTAATTTTTTTTAATTAAAATTAAAAGAAAGCAATCATGAATTTATATTAAAGTTCACGATGACAAATTAAACAATACTATATATATATATATTAAATCAAGTAATTCTCCACCACAAAACTTATGCCAACTTGGTCCTAATATATATTAAATTAACTTTTATATACAAGGGCAAAAGTGAGAAAAAATATTGACTTTTTTGTAAATCTCTATAAATTGGTCAACCCTAAAAAAATTCAAAAAATTAAAATTAATTGTTCCTAAATTTAAGAGTTTGGGTTTTAATAATAAGTGATGAAAATATGACTTTTTAGTAAATCTCTATATATTTTATTGTTTTTCCAGTGTTGGGATTATCATATTTATGACCTATTCGTGAATACGAATAGTCACTTTTCTATAATATTACTAATTTAATGGTGACACTTCTTGTTTAGATTGGATTGAAACTAACTGAGATTTAGTGTTATATATATTAGACAAAGACCCGAGAATATATATTCACAATCGTACACGGTTTCGATGAGGCTTGTAATTAGCATTGAAAGGTGTCACTACCGGAGGTATATTCTCAAATAAAATTTTTGGTCCAGATTTGCTGAAACAGGTCAATTAGTAAAATCCGTTGATATTAGTACATATCGTATATCGAGACTTGATTTGATGGTTTATCCCAATGAACCATGAGTCTTGGGAGACTCATATAGATATGTAGGTGTTTATTTGATAGGCACTAAATGACTCACCGGAAGAATTCCTAATAGATGGTATATCAACGTCAATATAAATCTCCCTAAGTCGAGTTGCATATCTAGTCATTTAACTTGAGATACCACTATAGATGTATGAGTTATCTTCCGTACTTTGACAACAGTCACATCATCGGTTAATCTAAACCAGACCTACGCTCGTTCGTTGGGTGTGAACCGATGCTCATGATATCATGTGATGTATACAGAGAGGATTCGTCAGTCCCATGTGCGAGATTTAGGCATCCATTTTATAATCCTTAAAATCTCTTGCCAAAGTTCATTTTGGAAATGAGTTACGAATGTTGATTGAGAGATTCGAATATGTCGCAACACATATATGAATTGTACATTATAGAAATTTGACATTTTCAACTATATTTATTGTACAATTCAGATAGCATATGACAAAAGGATTATACGGTATGCTTCGATTTGTATGATTTAGCGCGGTTATATGTGGCCGTCATAATTTATGAGTGAGTAAATTATGGACACAAAATATGTTCCGTGATAGATATTGATAAACTTAGAAAGTCTCACTAATAAAGTATACTTGTAAAATATTAAGGTAACGTTACACATGCTGAAATATTTTCGTATCTAATGTGTATATGTATGTGATATATAATTTGATTAGATATATATTAGATTTTTGACACATGTCAAATGAATAATTATTT